>JARHVA010006674.1:480000-517500 GCA_037957365.1 Torreya grandis | reverse complement strand
TAGAATTAAGCTTGTAAAAGAGGAAAGAAATTGAGTTGAGATGACCCAAACAACTCCATGTTTAATGGTTAAGTGTTGCCTTCTTATCTAGTATTCTTAAGAGGAAATTCAAATTGCATGTAGTTCTCCATTTAGGTTAATGTGTGAAATTAAGATCTTTCAATGTATGCAACCTATGATTTATCTCTTGATACTTGGAAATTAATAACTTTGGATTGTCTTGTAATAACTTCATACTTGGTAAATACATGTTCCTCTTGATTGATTGATAAATTAGGAAGAATAAGGAAATGCATTTGAATGTACAAGTGTTATAATATGTTTGATATATGTTTGTTAGATGGTTTATAGGATTACGTATTTTTTTAATTCGTAATAGACTCTTTGGTTACTTTCTCACACCATCAACACATTAGATAGATGGGTTGACCCATAGGAATGGTTTGAAATTAAAATGTGGCCATTACTTAGTGCAGTGTCATACCATAAAATGCTATGGTTTGAGTCAAATATTACTATTCAAGAGACATGAACACTAATATGATTATATAGGGATGTCTATGTAATATAAATACACTATTGAATTTCATGTAGGTAAGTGAGAGTGAATTCTGAAAGATAGACCCATGGAATGCATGCGTATGTGAGAGAATGTGAATGTGAGTCATTTTGTCTCACAAAAGTCTTTTAGGTTGAAGGTGAGTAAAAAATGACATTTCCAAATATCAATTATAATATTTTAGTTCTACATATACTTACAAAATGATCTTCCCCCACTTGTGTTAAATAATGTGCAGGTGTTTAACCCTAAATTTAGAATGGTGGGGTATATGGTTAAGAATATATAAATAGTTCAAGCAGAAGGGTGATAAAATAATCTATAGTAGGAAAATTAATTTTAAAATCAAATAAATTAATCTTATTGAGATATGTTAAATATAAAAGTTAATTTATAAGATTACAATACTAAATATAAATGATACTTATTTGGGTTTACTATGCATAGGTAGATCTAGACTAAAAGTAGGTGTAAAGTATGTAGGATTAGTATTTTGGATCAAGTATCAAATTATGAAGATTATAATTTTGTAGACACCAACATTTCCATCAAATTTAGACATTACCATCAATGCTAGTGTATAAATGTGATGTAAGTATCTAGTACAAAATAATGACTAGATCTAGATGTGACCAAATGCACTATTATAGGATTTTTTTACCTTTATATTGATGTACTCAGATATATGATACATTTTTTCACTCTTCACTAATTGATCAAACCCTATCTCTTCACCCTTATAATGAGTTTGGTAAAAATAGATTAGTACGCTCACAGTGTCGAGCTGACCCTAAATACCCCTCTAACAATGGGCATTGCCTACATAGCCAATAATATAAGGAGCACCTCAAAATTATGTATTTATCCCCTATGTGTGGGAAAGTGTATGAACAAGGGTGAAATAGACTATATGATGATGCAAGTAATGATCTAGTTTTTAGATTGACAAATATCACTCATGGGTTACATTTTAGATAATTTGTACTTGTATTATGAATTCTGTTATGCCTGATATTTAAATGGGGATGAATAAGGTAGAATATATTGGTTATAATTTTGTTTTATTTATATTTAGTAGGTGTTTTATTATGTTTTATACATGAATAATGAGAAGGCATAGACTTGTACTTATATCATAGATTTTTAAGATATCTCACGGTAAGGTTTAATATGATGAATAGGTTGACCCATAGGTTTCAAAACATTTTAAATTTGGAATATTTTTGGATACTAAACACTAAATAAGGATATGGACACTATTATCAATAATAGTGTCCATATATGGTTGGTAGTGTCTAGAAGGATAAAAATTAGGTATGGATATGAAACTAAAAATGAATGATGTTTATTGTGTTTTAAGTTTTAAGTGCAGTGCAAGGAATCTAGGTCATCAAAATGATAAGGATTAGACTAAGAGATAATAATTTAGTCATGATGAGATGATGAATGTGAGCCTTTTAGTAATAAGGATGTATAGAACTAAAGGGTAGATACCTAATTTATATTTTTCAAATATATAAGACTGACATGTTATAAATATTCAATTTTGGTATCTACATTCCTCCCTTTAATCTATTAATTAACAAGGATGAAATTACTAAGTTGAAACAAATGAATGGGTACATGGGTGTGTGAAACACACCTTTCCTTTATTTTAGCCCACTTTGAATGATTTGCTAGTGTGTGACCTCTAACAAAGAGCCTGTTATAATATAAATCATTACATATAATATAAAATTTGAAAGAAGTGAAATGTTTGAAAAGGAAGAGAGAAAGGAATGATTACACCCATGTTTCCATGCAACCATGTTACCTCTTGATTATTTGGCTTATTAAATATGACTCCTTATGAATCATTAGAGATGGAGGACATTTATATCTAAACCTTGGATATTTTCAAAGGGATATTGGAAGGTTTCATGACCCTAATTTAATACAAATATGAGTTGTGATATGGCCATTGAGATCATTATATCTCAATCTCACAACTCAAGTGTGAATAGATATAATATGGTGAGGATGGGTGATTTAATCAACTCATCCTATAAATATTATGAGATTAAATAATTTAATCACTCTAATCTATAAATATTGTGAGGTTAAATGATTTAATCACTTTAACTTATAAAATGAACCAATTACTATAGTAGAAAATTCTTGATAACAATACACCTTGGTGTAATTGATTCATCTTAGTTAGTAGTATAATTGGTAAATTTTGAACTTTTTGGTGTAATAGCATGGTTTATACACCTCTAATATGTCTAGGCTAAAGTATATGTTTCATAAATATGAAAAAATATGTTTAAATCTATGTCAAATTAATGAAATGTATAGGATTTTGACCCAAGTATATATCCAAATCATGAAACTAAATTGGAGATTGTGAAAATGTGGAGGTCATATGTTTATGACATACCCCCACTAAAGTGTGTGTGTGTCTCTCTCTCTCTCTCTCTCTCTCTCTCTCTCTCTCTCTCTCTCTCTCTCTCTCTCTCTCTCTCTCTCTCTCTCTCTCTCTCTCTCTCTCTCTCTCTCTCTCTCTCTCTCTCTCTCTCTCTGTGTGTGTGTGTGTGTGTGTGTGTGTATGTGTGTGTGTGTGTGTGTGTGTGTGTGTGTGTGTGTCTGTGTGTGTGTGTCTGTGTGTGTGTGTATTAAGTGTGTATTAAGTGTGTAAGTTTGGATGTCATGTTTTTATGACATACCCCACTAAAATATGGAAATACTGAGAAGGCATATAAGTATGGTGGTAATGCCTTTATGACATATTCCCACTAAAATATAGAAACTATGAAAATGTGTAAGTCATGATTATATGTAATGCCCTCATAGATATGCCCCCCATTTTGAGGGTGAGGAAAATAAAATCTAGTAGGTACCTTACCTCAAAAGGATAAGGTAGTTATATAATCTATGTATGAAATCATGTACCATATAAGGATAACATGTCAAAGTAGATATATAAATTAAAATTTTAATATGTGATCACGTCAAGTCCTAATATGCATTATAAAGATAATATAAATGGCTAGAGACTAACAATAGAATCCGAATAAATAATCCAGAACACACCTAAGATCACTCAATGTATGAAAAGAAATAATCCATGGAGACTCATACAAGGGGCATGTCCAAATGTCATAGAATTGAAAGGGATGACATATTTAAATGCTTAACCAACATATTTTATCATATTCAAATGTCCAATCAACATACAATGGCACATAGGCCAACAAACAAGGAATGTATTCAATTTTTACACTATCAAGACAATAAAAAGTAATGTACTAAACTCAAGGAAGTGATAATGTGAATATATGAAGTATAAACAAACAACATAAGAATATTATATTAGTCCCTACATATATGTGTTAGGAAAAAATTCTATATAGCATGGAATATCAAGTACATTGTTAAATATATGAGCATGGATATAGACATGTGTATGCATTAGTATATAAGCTTAAAAATGGTAATGTATAAATGATTATAAATGATATTTAATTTGTATCAATCATAATCAAATATGTAGATTCCCCCAATGTACTATATGATGAGGGTATAGAAGAGGTCCAATAGTTGGAAGTGCATATATCATATGTGAAGGTATGCTTGTATCACACTCAAATATGTGTGAAAAATATGTGTATATAGGAATGAAATGATATCTTATCTAATGATCCATATAAATGGTATAATTTCAACTCTACTTATCTACATTGTTAGCTTCCAATTCTAAATATTTCCTAAATGCCTTGTATATTTTCCTATTCAAAATTAATCTAAATCATGATGATATATATTGACTATGTTTATGATAATTAATTTAGTTTTTGTCTTGTGATTAAAGTTGAATATGTTATCTCTTATTAATGTCCTGAGTCAATGAGATGGATTTTGGGCATGTATAGTCACAACACAATATTACATACAAGATATTCATGTCCTGTATCTAATAGGTTATAAATCTACAACTGCAATGAACTATAGTAACAAACATGTATAACTGCCTATAACTCACCTAAACATGTAGCAATTTTAGTGACTAGACTTTTCATTAATTTTGTTCTAATGATTAATATTAGAGAATGAACATGCATGGATCCATATAGGTATATGTGATGAGGATAATTTATAACGTAGATAATTCCTACTAGATCGTATTTCAATCCTTCCAACTTCGCAACAACATCACCCTTATTTATGTCTTGTAGCCATTGTTGGCTTCATTCTCCATAATATGAATATTTTTAAAGTTGTTATAATTTCTTGTTAAGAAATAACCACATCCATATATACGTGTGTGTGTGTGTGTGTGTGTGTGTGTGTGTGTGTGTGTGTGTGTGTGTGTGTGTGTGTGTGTGTGTGTGTGTGTGTGTGAAAATATATATGTAGGCCAGGCTAAGAAAATATAGATAGTCTAAGTGTGACTAAGTAATATCAATTATGGCTTCATTCTCCATAATATGAATATTTTTAAAGTAGTTTTAATTTTTTGTTAAGAAATAATGGCATTGATCTCTATATGTGTGTGTGTATTAAAATAGAGATGTAGGATAGTCTAGGAGAAATGTATAAAGAGGAAAGATAGTTTGAGTGTGACCAAGTAACATCAATTATAATTATTATAAGCTTGATATAGAAATATTTAATTTCTATAGGATATGAATAAATTTAATAGTTTGTATTAAACACACTTTTATTGCAAGGGAAAGATTAAATAAGTAATATCAATTCTAATTATTGTAAGTTTAATATAGAAATATTTAATTTTTATAAGATATGAATAAATTCAATAGTTTGTAGTAAACATGCTTTTATTCCAAAGGAAGGAATAGATATCAAGACCAAATGAGGAGGTCCCCATCAAGAGGACTTGTAGTGAATATACCAACTCGCTAGAGTAGCTAATTATATTTCATTTCCAAGTATTAATTTTTATTCCTTAATTTTGTATATGATTTTTATAATATTATAGATGATTTTAGTATTGTGAATGTTGTAGACACTTAAAACTATCCACAACTAGTTTTGATCAGACTTCAAACTGATTCCTGCCAACCACTGTAAATTAAGCCTAAGAATCATTGAATGTCACAAATTTGGTCTCACATCATTCATCAAAGCTCATAATCACATTGAGGCATCCCTAATTAGAGTGTCTTATTGTATATAATAATAAATTCTCATAGATTCATCCTTAATCATCTTGTGGCATCATAATAGTTAACTTGGCCTTTGGACCTATTAAGTGAGGCACGTGAACAAATACCAAATCTTGAAAGAGATAAATGGATAATCATAATCAATTAACAAGATAAACCAAATTAAATACCTAGTTGAATTATCCATTTGAAATTAGTGAATATCTAAACAAGGAAATTCAAAAAAGCAAATATCCTAGCCTTTCATCATTGCCTTTATGAGTTGTCAAGCTCTTTTAAAATATCCTAAAATATCTATTTTGGAGACCCATGCCTATTCATTTAAAATCATAATTAATTGAAAATTATTAACTCTACTAGGGTTATATTTGACTCACCTAGGTTAGGTTTGAACCCATTCCATGTTTAAACTCCACCTTAACTCTCCTTGGGTTAGAGTTAAATCTTTAGGCTATAAATACATGGCCATGCCAATTGGATTTTAAGCTCTCATAAGAAAAAGTTATAATACAAATTTGGTGAGACACATAATCTATTTTGTTGTAAGCAATGTTGTAATTCCAAGATCTTGATCCAAGTTACAATAATCCACATCAAAGCCAATGGTGCTAAGGAGAGAAGGATCCACAAAGCTTCATTTTCCAAAGAATCTTTGATGCACAAGATGATCAAGCCATTCAACAATTCATTTGGATATCTTAAGGAAGGTAAATGATTTTTTGTATTTTACATTTTAGTTGTGCTTTCATTTGTATTTTTTACTTAGCTCCCCCTAAGTTTTAGGCTTGGAGTGGAAGTGTTAATGTTTTTTATTTAAGTTTTCTTACCTGAACTAACATGTTACTAACCTCCCTTATTAGATTCATGTGTTCATAAATGCCATACCCAGTGGGACCCATGAACCATCCCATTTATTAAGGAGATGGAAATTTTGATCTTAGATTTTCTATTGAATTCTTGACAATCTTCAAAATTCAAGTTTTACCTTTATTTTTCACATATTCTATTTTTTAGTGATACATAGTTTACACAAAGATTGATGTCAATCCTAATAGAACCAACATTGATCCTACTAGAATAAATGTTGATCCACCTAAGATCAACATCAACCCTTATGTGCAAACTAGAGCATGATAGAAATGTGTTTAAAAAACTTTTCTTGAGTTTCTATTTTTTTGTTTTATGTCTAAAGGCCTGAATATCATTTTATCTAACAATTTTCTTGAAGGATCTTATGATAAATGTTTATTTTTATACTCATATTGATAACCATATTTCTGTGAAAACAACCTATATGTTTTTCTATATTGTAAGAAATCGATGTCAATCTATGTCAATCAACGCTAATTTTTATAGATCAACATCGATCCCTACATAGATCAACATCGATCTCTAAGATATAGAAAACAAAGAAACCTGAGAGCTTATTTTGAAGTCTTATTTTCTCATTCACATTTTAGATTAAAACCAGGAAAAAATCCTCTAAAAATTGTAGGACCAAAGTGGGGAAAAGTTACAACTTTGAAAGTGTTTAAGTCTTGAACATTTTATTTGGTGCCTCAAAAGAATTTAATTATTTTAGGATTAGTTATTTATGAAAGTTTTTACAAATTTTCAACTAAGGCCAAGGGTCAAATTTCATAAACATCTCACTTTGGTGCAATAAAATAAACACTCAGACTTAGATTGCATACTCTTAAGAGTGTTTTGTTTTATGCATGTTTTTTCAAAGTTATTTATTTTTGTAAAATGATTGATGCGTATATGCTCTCCCCCCATCCCTTTAGGGAACTCAAGTGACCAAAAACCACTCTTTCTTTGCATTTTTGCCTAATCCAAAGGCATGAAAATAACTATGTTAAGGCTCTCCCCAAATATATAAGGTTTGGATGATCTAAATGTGACGTTAATATCTTTTCACTTGTCTTTTATTTTATTTTATTTTGGTTTATGAGAAGGACTTCATCACCTCCTCAAGGTTTCTCTAAGGAAGCATTGACCTAGGAATTCATCTCTCAGTATCATTTTAACCATACTCCATAAAGGGTATATAAATTTATGTATACTTATGGGTACATTTTCTTGAGAGATTAAGTAAACTCCATTAGTAAGATACTACTTTAGACCGTATGGGTAACTCAGACATTGCATTACATTGATCAAGTGACAAATGTAGTGGTTGTGAAAAGGACAAAACTTTTTAATAATAATCCATTTGATGCAGATCCAAATGATGTGAGAATATATTATGTTAGCCACACTTGGGACCATATAGAAATTCATGAAAAATTAGTTTTGAAATAACCCCACTTATCACAGACATATTGTTGATGCAGGATGAGTAGCCTGATGTTTTATGTCATTATACAATATCTTAAGAGAAGGGGGGTGTAAAAACCCTACTTATTCATGTGATTTTATTTTTGTATTAACATTTAAAATCCTCTTAAGAGCATGTATATATATGTAATTTTATAGTGCTATGCAACCTTATCATTTTTAGGATCTAGGATGTTACACCTAGGTGTTTGAGTCATTTTATCCTTTATTTCATGATTTTTGAGTCTAAAATACCTATCTTATTTGTTATGCCATGTCAAAATGAGTCTTGTCTTGTATGTCACTCTATTATCTGAGGAGTCATTATGTCATCTTTTTGACACCATACGTTTGCCTTAGTCTTTTGACAAATCTTTGTGTGTGTCACTTGATTGAAAAGGGTAACTTTATGCTACCCAATTCATTTCAAATCTTGTGTCTTTTAGTCTTGGAATAAACTATTGATTGCATCTCTAGATCATGATAATGTCATTATGTTGCTCAAATCATTTCATAGACTTATTTTCCTTGTGTCAATGTATCTTATTTTTGAAACCAATCCACGTGCACATTTTGGATCTCAACCTAGTCTCATTATGCCATTCAATTTTGTCTAGCTTATTATTTGTTCAAAGAAGCCTAGTTTTACTATGTTGATTTTTTAATTAACCTTGAAAATTTCAAATCCAAAAATTGATTGATTTTTATTTATGCCTTGTGTAATTTATACCTAGACATTGATCTTTCTCTTTTGGGTTGAGTAACTAAGATTAATTCTTTACCCAATTTTAAAACTATTTTTTGTGCCTATATTTTGGGAGAAATAACCTATCTTCCTCATGCCTTATACTAATTGAGCAAGTTCATGTCTAAAGTTGAATGCCTAGTCTATGCCAAAATGTTTCAAGTTTGTTATATTAAATCATACCCCTTTTGTTTAAAGTCTATTTTTTGTGTTTGTTTCACCAAATGTCTTAGCACATGCCTATTTTTATCTTAGATTTTGAAACTATATTTGGCCAAAAGATCTATAAACACTTTTCTAGATTATACTTATTTGGAATACTTTGAACCTAGAGTTTGGCATTTCAATTTTATTTCATTCACTTGAACTTTTTATGTGAGACATTTAATGTTAGACATTTGATTTTAGATTGTTTTGTACCAAGTTTTAGCATAGACATTTTTGGAGATATAGATTGATCCTTTGACCAAGTTAGACCAAGTTCAAACCATTTATCCTTTCAATATTATTTTTTAGAGTTTATAGAAATCTATTCCATTTATCATAAAAAATTCACCATTGATTTGAATATGTCTCATTATACTTGTAATGGAGATATGTACAATCTAGGATATGGTAATGTGGTCGCATAAAAAGAATTTGTTTCAGACCCCTATGGAGACAATGTCATTTTTGATATAGATCCTTATCCACCTTAAAACACTCAATTGAGGGAAAAAATATAAGATCTTTTATCTCAATATTTGTTTAATACACCTCCATACTTAGAATAGGATCAAGATTAAATAGTGCAATACCTAACTAATGTACCATCGGTTATAGACCAAGTTCAACAACAACCATACTATGTTATGATGTCATTGGCATATGACCCTTATTTGTTTGATTATCACATACTTTTGAACAAAGATGAAATCTTAATCAGAGTCATAGAGGTAGGGATAAGTTTCCAATAAAATTCCCCCATGAAAACATACCAAGTCTAGTTTGAGTGCCTTATAACATACCTTACAATCAAAACATTGAGCATGCCTCTTCTATCAATCCTCAAGCTCTAGTGTTGATGCCATATTAGGACCCATGTATGATTATAATAGTAAAAGGCCTCATAGATTACCACTTTACAGAGATGCATACAGCATACCAAACTTATTTGAACTTATCACATAATTTTAATAGCATGACCATGCCAAATGCTCCACTTATTGAGCTATATCCTTTAACATGAATATCAATCAAATGAATAGGCTAAGAAAATTAGTGTATATAGCCATTCATATAAATCACTTTAGTTGGAGACATGTTCAATACCCCAATTATTAAATAAGTGTATTTTTATTCTATGTACATAAATGATCCAAACACAATAAACAATATAAAAGTATCATCCAAACTAGACCAAAGTGGTATAACTACACAAATAACTAGTCCACAATAAAATGTGCCTTTATTTAACACCATAAATGGTTTTAAAATTTAGGGGGAAACAACCTCTACCTCCCAATCATATTTAGCTACTTATAATCTTTAGCCATCTACTTTTCCAATCACACAACTACAAGGATTAAGTGGTCAAGAAACAACCAGTGTCATGCCTCAAAAGAACATGACTAATATTACTCTACCATAATAGGTGATGTCTAAAATTATAAAACAACAAGCACAATCCAATTTACCAATGTAGTTGAGGCAAAACATTCCACCACCTCAACAAGGTTTAACCATTGTTTTACCTTGATAGGTAGTGACAAACATACATCTTCAGTTATAGACCAACATACCATTAAAATCACAAATGAGGTCTAATCAATAGTGTACAACTATTAATCAGTGACAAATGTTGAACAATCCATAAGCATATAATTCAAAATAGGGGTTCACTCAAATAAGAGTATCTACCATTCCACAAGTTCAAATTAAGCAACAATTATCTTTCATTCCAAATGTGCCACAAATCCAATAGTAGGACCTTGGTTCACAAGTTCCCCTTAGTCAACTAGGTATGACTAGTCAACATTGCCTTATTTAACCTTAGCTAACATAACACTTCACTCAAATCCATATCCTTCTATCTCAACCATAATTTCCATAAAACTAGGCCTACATACCAAATCCCAATCAAAATATCACACCCTAACATGTGTAATTTCAACAATTTCACCCTAATCTGTGTATGCATATTCTTGGTCAATTCCATAACCAAACCAAAATTCCATAGAGAACCATGCCTCTAGTATACCCTAATAAAATTAATCCACTTTTGACCACCCAACCTCTACCTTAGGCCAATATTCCCTCCAGTTTCCTTGTGTAAGAACTATAACAAATGAAGGATGCAATCACCACTATCCAAGTTGAGAAACAAACCAAAAAGTTTAATTTGGATGACATTTGTTCCTACCCATTCAATATGGATTATTTTCATATACCATTTCCTCTAGGGTATGAACCATAAAAGTTTGAAAAATATAAGGGTAAAGGAAACCCCAAGGCCCATTTAATCAAATTCTTTGTTTCTTGCCAACTAGTGGCCTATAGTGACATATACCTCCTACTATTATTTCCAAAAAGTCTAGAAGAACAATATTCAAAATGGTTTTTGAAATTTCCAATGAACTATCTCTAATTTAGATGACCTTTCAAACAATTTTGTGTAGCACTTCTACAATTTCAAAAATGATATTTCATTAGTGGATTTGATGCAAGCCAAATAGAAGGACGGTAAAAGTTTTAAAAAATTTCTAAAAAAATGTAGAGTACTTGAAATCTAATTCACTCATAGCCTATCAGATAGTAATTAGACATTATGTTTACCAAGAATTTACATAATGAGATGTCTTATCATCTAGAGCTATAGTGTGCACACACCTTCAAACAAATCATTGACAAAGGTTTTTTCATAAAAAAGGCCCTTATTAGCAAAGGGATTATCAAGCTTACCTCATCAAATTAGAATCAGAATCAAAAGCAAAGTAATGGCCAAAATCAAAACTAAACCCAAGGCCAATCACAAGCATTGCACTAACCCAAGCCAATAATTATGAAAAGCCTAATCCATTAAAATGAAAAAATAATGTTGTTGTAAATCGATTAATCGAGTCATGATAGGTACAAAAGGTGAAAACACCATGTACTCAACCTACACCACAAATGTAAATTACTCCAAACCAATAACCTATTTAGTAAGTGAAGTCTTCACAACAATCTAGACCAACATAACAAACATAGTAACCTTTACCTTTGTAAACCCCTCTTCTAATTTATAATGTGCCTACTCATCACTTTTTAGAGATCTTAGAGAGCCTATTGAAGCTATGTTTTGAAAACTTGTCATTTCTAATATGATTCATTGTCCTATTTCAAATCACTATCTTGATGGAATTTCTTCTTTAGATTGGTGGAGTTAAAATGAATTCTATGAATACCATCAGGTTAATGGACATAATTTGCACCATTTTATGTAGATTAAACATCTTGTTCAAAATATGTTGGAAAATGGGGAGATAACATTGGATAATGGAGCTTTTACATCTAATTAAAAGCTTGGTATTTATCAAAACCCCTTTCCACAACATAACAACCAATAGTAATAACAAAAAAGGCTAGAATAATAACAACTATATCAATAATAAACAAAAAACTAAGAACACCATGATCAATAAAACTAATGTCAGTGAAATTGATGGAACCAAGGATATAATGATGCCAACAACCAAAAGATCTACCACACAATTGCCCATTACTACAATAAATTTTAGGCCATATTATAGGAGGTTGTGTTTCCACCATTTTGATAAATCCAAAACCAAGTATTAACCAAATAAGATTATTTCCAATCAATCCTAACCAACCAAACTATGATAGTGATATTTGCTTAACCTAAGACCACATATAGGTATACCAATAAGTAAGGATTACTAATTTTGGACCTTATACTAATAACTCATCATTTTCCTAACTATGCACAAGTACATTGACAACCAAGACTTATCCTATCTAGCCCCCTTTAACCATCATTTGTTAGTAATAATGGTCATGTGTCTAATCCTAAGTGTGTAATCACAACTCAATGATAAAATATTACCATACCATGCCCAAATCCATATACCACTTTACCGATTCAACCCACTATTTTAGCTAAAAACAGGACATATTCCACTATGAAAGATAAGATGTTCAATATTATGGAACAACTTTAGAAGATACTTTCACAAATTTCCATTTTAGATTTTTTGTGTATGTCTATAATCCACAAGAACATGTTGATAGAGTTCCTTGGCCAATCTCAAGTTCCAAATGACATAAGCCATGATAAATTCCAAGATTTAGCTAGACATATATCCCTAGGTGAATAATTAACCTCTGACAAAAATGATGTCATCCCTTATCCCTCTTCATAATAATCCATTGTACATCAAAGTAGTCATAATGTAGCACAAAGTGAACCATGTCCTCATAGACAATGGATTGGGTCTAAATATTATGTCTCTAAATCTCATCAAGCTTCTTTGGTATACAACAATTGATTTCCAATTAGAAATAATCAACATCAAGGCATATGACAATGAAGAATGGGAATCACAAGGCACCATCAACTTGCCAGTTATTATTGGGCCTCTAACCCATGATACATTATTCCATGAGTTAGACCTAGATTTGTCATATAATTTTCTATTGTGTAGACTTTGGATACGTGAAATTTATGCAATCCCTTCAACATTACACCAGTGTTTCAATTTATTTCATTTAGGTATGGAAATTGCCATTCATGGAGATTTGCATCCCTACTAACATTATAAGCATTTAAAGGCTAAATAAAAAATCTAGAACTACCATTTTGGCTTGAAAATGATTCTCAAAAATGAAAAAGTTAAATAAACTCATTTTGATTCATTAGAAACAAATTTCATAACCCTAATAATGTTGATTCATCTTCCCATATGCTACCTCCTAAAATCTCTAGTCATTTTACCATATCGACTAATGGTCCAAGAGAATATTTGACCCATGATACATTCCACATTACCAAGATTCCATATAACCCCAAGTCTTATGAAATAACTAAATCCAAACCACCTTGTATGGAATGGCAATGAAAGGGAAAGAACAAACTTCATAGTCCAACTCCTATCATTTTCACATCAGCCACTAGCCAAGAATTGGACCTTCTTGTAAATGGTGAATTATGGTTATATAATGATAAACTGGTTGACAATTATAAAAATTCCAAATACCTTATTCCTAAAAAATCATGAAAAATCATTCCTCTCAAGGAGGATGTCTCAAACCAAATTAGTAAGGAACAATTGAGCCAATTTCTACCACTCATGATAAAGGAACCTATGGTCTTAGATTTAAACTGCCTGGGGGTTGCCCCGCATATCTTATTCATGTTCCAATACCAATGACTAGTGATGACAATGTTGATAATGAAGCAGAGTCCAATCATAGCCCTTATAAAGACCTAGACAATAATAATTTATTTAACACTAATTCCATTTATACCCTTAAACCAATCATTCACAATAATCTCCTTTCATTATATCACCCTCAACTTATAGACTAAGACCAATAAGAATCCATAGTAATATAGATGAGTTTGAGAATGATTAGGCATTTTGAAATTTTTTAGGCCTAAGAGACAATGTTCCATTAAGAAACCATAAATAAGGATTCTTAATCAAAATAGATCCTAAAGCCTATTTTGGAGAATGGGTGAACACCTTTATCCATAAATAAATGAATAAAACATTAAGGTTCTAACTTGGAAAACCCCTTTGAATCACTTTTTGACTCAGGTAAAAGTAAAGAGAAATCCAATCTAGTTGTGAAAACCTATTTTAGGTGCCATTAGACAAGGGTGTTCAACCTTCCTCAAACATAGATCAAGAGACTACCAACAATAAACTTACATATGGGTCTGAGTTTAGTACTGAAGAATAATAATCTTTTGATAAAATCATCCAAGAGTTCTTAATAGTGTATTAGGATATTTTGATTCCTCATACCTTGGAGAACTTGAAGAGCCAGTCTACACAAAGGAATTTGCCATTACCATCCAATTTAAATCTTTACCAAACATTCTAGAAGATAGTTTGACTCTTCTTATGGAGGACATATAAAAGTCAACATTAAGACTCCAAAAAAATCTAAATGGATTAAATTAGGCACAATCTTCATTGAAGAGGAATGTGAAGTCTTTACAACCCTTTTGAGGGAATTTTTTGATATATTTGTTTGGTCCTACTCTAACATGCTAGGTTTAGACCATACCTTGGTTATACACCATCCTTTTATACACCTTGATGCCAAGTATATGAAATAAAAACTATGTAAGATGCATCCTTGCATTCTTGTATTAGTAAAGAAAGAGTTATAAAAAATCTTGGAAGTGAGATGTATTAACCTGACTATTCATAGTGTATCTTAAAAATTATGCCCATTAATAAGAAACCAAAAGCAATTAGAATCTACACTGAGTTTAGAGACATAAACAAGGCCTACCCTAAGGATGACTTTATTTTACCAAATATTAACATGATCATCAACTCCACAGATGGGTATAAAATGCCTTTATTTAGGGATGGATTCATAGGGTAGAACCAAATTCAAATTTCACCAGAAGACCATTATAAAATAGTGTACACCATTTTATGGGGAACCTTCTATTATCATGTTGTGATATTTGGTTTAAAAAAATCTAGGGACACATACCAGAGAGCCATGACCATCATATTTCCTGATATGATGCATAACATTGTTGAAGACTACATCAATGACATATTAGCAAAATTAAAGACCAAGGTTTATCATCCAATAGCACTATGAAAGATATTTGAGATATTTTAAGAATATAAGGTGAGACTCAATCCTAAAAGTGTGTTTTGGAGTTACTTCAGTTAAATTTATTAGCTTCATTATGTCTCGATGAGGCCTTAATGTTGATATAGCCAAAGTACAAGCCATTATCGAGATACCACCACCATCCAATTTGAAGTATATTTATAGTTTGTAGGGTAATATATAGTCTATTAGATACTTCATTTCTTAGTTGGATAATAAATTTCATCCTTTTACATACCTACTAAAGAAGGGTGTCATATTTGGGATGACAAATGCCAAAAAAAATTCCATCACCTTAAAGACTATCTTACCAATCTACTTATTTTATTACCACCAATACCAATAAATCCAATATTAATGTATCTATCTACCACAGACAAAGTCCTAGGGTCATTTCTAGCTCTGCATGATGATAATGGAAAGGAACATGTCATGTACTATCTCAATCATACACTATTCATATATGTACACAATTATACATCCATTGAAAAAGCCTATTTAGCTATGGTATTTACCATTCATAAATTGTGACATTAAATTTTAAACTATAAGAACATGGTCATTTCAAAACTAGATCCACTCAAGTATCTACTATCCAAAATAGATTTACAAGATCGTATGGCCAAATGGATCATGCTTCTTAGTTAGTTTGAGATAGAATACATCAATAAAAAATACATCAAGGGATAGGTTCTTTCAAATAATCTTGTTGAAGTACCACTTATATAGGATTCCATTATGACTATCATTGAAGCACCTCTTGAGGAGTGGTATTAAATGTTATATTTTGATGGATAAAGGCAGGCCTTTTATTTATTACACCACATGGGGATATAATTCCTAAACCATTATAAATAATCTTTCCATGTACCAACAACATGGTTGAATATGAATCACTCATTTTAGGACTTTGATAGGCAGTATAATGTAAATATTCAACACCTTAAGGTGTAAACACTAGAAAACTGTACACTTGCAATTTTTGATGATTAAATGACTTAAGACCCCCTAAAGACCCCCTAAACCTTATTAACCCATAAAAAACCCATCTTAACCCAACCAAATCACTATTCTCCTAGTCACATAATATTATTCAAAATTACTATTTGAAAGTACTAGTCAAAAGAACTATTCACTATCACTATTCACTATGGGACTCACTATCACTATTCATGATGACATGGCAAGTGACATGGAATATGATATGGTAAGTTACATGGCTTAGAAGTGATGTGGCTTCATGTAGTGCATCATACCCCACCTAAGACCCTTTCCTAATGTGTTTAATGATCTCATTTAAGCATCACGAAGCCCACACTTGAAATATGGTGAATTTCCAATTAAGGGGAAATCATTCAACATATATTTTTCCTTCACACATGAAATTAGACTTCAAAATGATATACCTACCTATTTAAAGATAAAGGGCACCCATTTTTGACTTCTTAACCAAAATGGTTCACTCACCAACCCAAATGGAAATCCCCACCAACCTAATCCTTGAATAATTTATGCACCACATGGAAAATGGAACCACATTTAATGATCCACCTCTTTAAGTGCTCGGATGAAGACAAGAAGGGGTGGTGAAAATTATTTGGTCTCATTTAAACCCATGTGCATGATTCCCATTCAAAATTGGATTCATGTGCAATGTGGGAGACACACCAACCCAAATGAGAGACTTATGATCAAGGTGGGAATGCCATCAACCTCATTTTTTACTAATCCATGAACCCACATATAAAATGGTGTCATACTTCTATTCCTCTTTTGACATGATTCTTCATAAAAAATGCTATAAATACCCCCCTCTGCTTCACCCAAAGTTAAATTACAAGTTAGTATTTGTTCATTAACATCTTGTTGTAGGTATATGGAGGAGGTTATCATTTTTTAATTCATCCAAATCTTGTAGGAAAAGAGAATGAAACAATTATACTCAGCAAAAATCACCAAAGATCTTCAACAAGCCAATCTTCATCAACAAACATCTTCAAACATTGAGGTAATCTTATTGTTTAGATATCTTAATTTATTTATTCCTTTCCCTTTGACCTTATTCCTTCAATTATTCCTTCATCACCCTCTTGTCATTTTATCCTCTTACCCATATCCCTTTACCCTCTTGATCACCCTTTACCCCTTTGCCTTCTTGGTGTCATTTTGACCATTTGTCCCTTTGCCTTTTTGGACTCATTTTAACCATCTCCCCCATTGCTTTCTTGGCCCTCTTTCTGATCATTTATCCCTCTTATTTTATTTAAAAAATTCCCTCTCACCATTACAACCATTTCCTAACCCAAACCAAACCATTATTTGGACCTTTACCAAAATAATCCAAACCAAAAACCATAACTTTGTTTTAGCCAATTTTCAGCATTAGCATAATTTAAACTAGTTGTTTTATTTTACCCATCTAAGCAAAGCATTTAGTTTTATTAATTAATTTTATATGATTTTGTATTCTAAGTTTTATTTTTATATCAATTTATACAAATATTTCAATTTCCATTTACCAACTTAAGTATTTAAAGAAGGTGGATTGACAGCCTCCTAGAAAGCTTTCACTTCTAGGATCTAGCTCACGCTAGGCAATCCATCTAACTAATTGTCTAACAAATAAGTTTTTTGGTAGTTATTACATAACCAAATATGATTTATCATAGATTATATATTCAACATGTATGCATTGAATAGGTATTCTTCTACACACCCTTCTCCACTAGTCTTTTCTTTCCACACTTAGGAAAAAGCAAAAAATAGATAGAAACATTTTGGCATGCCCAGTGGGACCCTTGAATTTTATTGGGATCATAGATTTTTTAAGACATTTAAAATTTCATTAGTGAAAGTAATTTATTTACATTATAGGAAAATTAAGCTTTCCTTATTTATAAATTTAAAAAAAAAAAAAAAAAAACATAAGTTTTAGTTGCATTTTTTATTTTAGAAAAGTTAAAGTTTATTTTCTTTCTATTTTTTAAAAGAAATAAAAAGATATTTTTTATGAATTTTATTCTTGAATTTATATTAGATTTAGATATTTTTTATGAATTTAAATAAATATAAAATTTTATTTTTGATTTAAAATAAACCTTACAGCCATTGTTTGCTAGCTTGTCTCTAGTTCACCTAGATTAATTAATCAAAGAAAATTAACTATAGCTCAAAAATGTTACACAACCAAACCACTTACACAAAAAAATATATAAAACTCACTTGAGACAAGTCCTAACTAGGATTTCATCACCTATAAGATCACCTTACCCTCTATTTATTATCATACTTAGATTTAATCACCAAGTGGATAACTAACTCAGCTCTCTGGTTGAGTATAAACTCTGGTAATCAGTATTTATTGGCTAAGCACCCACACTAGTTGTAGGATTTTCAAGTTAGGGGATAAATACCCTAATACCAAGCTATATACTAAATCTAATATGGACTTCTTCTTGAGTGCCTAAACATAAACCCAAAACCAAACATAGACTACATTGTTTAGGACCTATTCAAGTCAATTTCCTCTTCACATTTTAATAAGGCATAAACCAAAAGAGATATCAAAGAGAATCCTAGGATTTAACTCACTTTTATTGAATGCATTATTTTTCTTGAGTCATTTTTTATTTCTCTTTTTTTTAGGTGTGAGAACATATCATCCTTTTCTTACCTTCTTTTATTGTTCTCACTCGCCAACAATAAAAAGACCTCAAGGAACAAAACCCACCACCAAATCAACCATCACCAACTTCCACCTCTTCATTCATGGAACACACTTCTGAACCCATAGAATCCCTTTGCTACATAGGAACTCTTATGTAGGTAGTCTTAGGAGATGTGAAATTTTACATTTTTCTAAACAAAAACCATGTAGCCTTACAACACTACCTAAGAACCATGTCTTACCAAATCCCAATTTCAACCCCACCTATAGACCCACCATATGGCATGCCTCTCCATCTCATGGGGAATAATTCCACTACCATGGTAACTACTCAACCTATATTTTCCCAAACATTATCATCAACCAACAACTCCCTCAAAACCAACCCACCAACCCAAACTACCAATTCTATAACAAGAGTGTCCACCTCTAACTCTACCCATATTCCTATAGTTACCTCCAATCCATCAAACACTACTCCACTTCTAATCCTTGAGGTGTCCACACCCTCCATGTTACCACAAATTAGCACAAGATTCATCACCTTTCCATTATATACTAACCCAACCACCAATCTGACCCAACATGCAACCTTTAGTTATCTTCATAACCTATAGGAGCATATGCCCACTACCCAACCACCCACCTCTAACCAACCATTAACATCTGTATACCAATATATATCTTCCACCCAACCTCTAAGGACCACATACCAATGCATGGAGCCATCTCAACCATCCACTAGTTATTCACACATTTCCCAACCTCACCAAAATATACCATATAACTACACATCCCAATAACTTCAAGCAGATTTCATGAAGTTAATCATGAATAAGATGACTACCCTTGAGTCATCCATGTCTAGAGCCCATAATCTCCTATCTTAAGATCAAATTTGTAATGAGCCTATTCACCCTTTGATCCCCATTAGACCTTACCCAATCTAATGGAAACTTCCAAATTTTACCAAGTTTAACAGTAAGGAAGACCCTCAACAACATTTAAGAGTGTTTAGACATGCATGCTACTTCATTTCCCACAATGATGCTTTTATCCTCCATAATTTTCCTATGTTATTATCTTAACTAGTATTGGATTGGTATAGTGCCATATCCAAACATTCCATCCTCTCTTTCACCTAATTAACTCAAAACTTCTTAGATCACTTTTTGATTAATATATCCAAGAAAGTTTCTATTACTTATTTATATTCCATTTGAAAATTTGAAAATGAATCTATTGCCAATTTTATGGTTCATTAAAGCAGCCTAATCAACAAACTTTCCTTTTCATTACCTCAACTTGAGCTTATAGATCTCTTCACCTAGGCATGTGAAAAACATATTTCGTCCACATTGTATGTCCAAAGATTAAGATGGCTCTCAAACTAGAAAATAGAGTCATTTATGAATGGAAGTTAAAGTTAAAAAACAAGAACCCAACTTACAAACCCAATGATCCCTTTTCTTCTAAACCAAACAACCAAACCAATCCCAATACTAAAAAGAAAGCAACCACTAATGCCATTATCCTTAAATTTGTACCACCATCATCTACCAACCAATAGAACCCAAGGAACCAAACCTCTAACTCCTCTAATTATTCAAATCAAAACTGAAAGAACCAAAATTTGAATAATCATAAATAATTAACTCCAATTAGGGATCCATATCCTTCTATTTTTGGAAAGTTACTAAAATCCAATATCATCCAACTTCTACCAATTAAACCAACCCAATAGTTTGACACTTCTCACCCCATACCAGGTTGGTATAATGAGAATGACCATTACACCTTTCATTGAGTCATAGGACATGACATCAATAAGTGCAACACCTTTAAATATCTTGTCCAATCCCTTATTGACAAGGGGTAGCTTATGTTGGACAATCCCAATGCACCACCAAACTAGGCCCTTGACACATTCTACAAGCCTTTCCCTAATCATGTTCCTTTTACTCCTTATCATGAAAATAAACCAGACCCATCTCATGAGGCACATACTATTAATGTGATTACTGATGAACCCATTATTGAAGAAAACATTACCTCAACCAACACTTTCCCCATCCCCCTAATGGAAGGGAATAAACTACCTTTTATTCCTTTGGACACTAAAACAAAGGAAGCTACCATACCCACACTCCCCTTGGAGGACACCACACCTACCTCCCCTATTATAAAAACATCCACTCCCCCTTTGGAAGATATCTCACAAGAGAATATAACTCCATCCACCAAACCTCTAATTTTGGAACCTTTTATTAGAGGTCAAGATAAAGGGAGGAAACCAAACTAGAACCTTTAGCCCCTTCTTTGGTAGACTAGCCTAACACTTCTAAACCAACTAAAACCTCCAACCAACCAACCAAAACCTCCTCCAAATTAATTTAGCCTCAAAAATCTAAAACCACCAAGATAACAAAAGTGACCAAATCCCCTCCAAAACCAACAACTAACATAATAAAAGAAGTAAACCACTAAAAGGCCTAAAGCCCCAAATTTTACCTCCCTCAACCTTGCCCTTCATTTTGGTTCCTCATCTCTCTACCTTGAACATAAAGTCCATAATTTTTACCAAAACCCCACCACCTTTGTGGGTCACACCTTCATACTTGTTTTCTAAGACACCTTTCCTCACTACACTAACAATTCTTAAGTTACCTACCTTGCCCTTCTCTACCTCCAGCTCATCAAACATCTTGCCTAAGCCAAAACTTTCAACCAAGTATACCACTTTACCTAAGACACCTTCCACCAAACTTATGCCCACACAACCTTATACTTCAACACCCAAATCAAAAACCACTAAACCTCTACCACATTTTGCCAAATCTTACTTAACCATTCTCAAGTATTTATTGCAAACTTATTCCTTGATCTTACCACCCATCAAACCCTTTGACCCTTTACATACCAATCCTTCTTGTTTCAATGATAACTTGATATGTACATACCATAGGGCACTAGTACATGACATAAAAAAATTATAAAGCTCTCCAAACACTTGTTCATAGTCTCTATGAAGATGATGATCTATTGTCAGACAAACCTCTTTCATCCCCATTGCTAATCCAACCACAAACTCAACCCATCCAATCTTTAATCTCACCAAAAAGTAAAGAGGAGAAAACTATGTAACCACCCAATCTATAAAACCCCCTTATCCACACTATTTACATGGCTACCTAATTTCAGGCCCAATAAAAGGATAAAGGGAAGACTAAGGCATCCATTCTTTAGAATTACCCTACCCCAAACTTCCAATCAAACAATACCTAACCATCTCTATCTTTGAACAAACCCAAGGTGTTTATCTTAGGTTCCTCCCCATCTAACCCTACATACCCTAACCCATATGCAATATCCATTCAAAAAGCTATCCTCAATCAACTTCACCAAACTTTGATAAAAATGAGCTCATATGAGTTAGTATCTACATGAATTTTAGGATAAATAATGTTTGTGTAACCTACCAATGAGTCATGATTTATATTTTCCATGATATCATCCATAAGATTGTAGAAGACTATGTGGATGACCTTGACAGGAAATCCAAACTCTGAAAAAATGACTTGACTATTATTACAATCATATTTAAACACCTCATTCATTATCATGTTTGCCTTAATCCCAATAAATGCATGTTTGGGGTCCTTTTACGAAATATTCTTGGCATTATCATCTCTCTTCATGGAATTTAATTATACCCTACTAAATTTAGAGCAATTCTAGGCATGCCTCCTACAACCAATCTTAAGCAGCTCTGTAACCTATAGGGAAAACTTCAATCCATTTACCATTTGATTTCCCAAATTTTAGACTAGTTTCAACCTTTCCATCACCTTATGAAGAAGGATGTCTCTTTCAAATGGAATGGTGATTTTCAAAAGGCCTTTGAGTCTCTAAAATAGTAACTTTTATCTCCACATATCCTCACCCTTCCTAAGGATGACCACCCCTTTTACCTATATATCTATGCCACTGATCATTCATTATGGAAATATTAGCTCATCAAGATGAACAACACAAATATCAACCCATATACTACATTAGATGCATGCTTGTAGAATATGAGACTAGATATACACATACCAAGAAACTATGCTTAGCATTGACCTTCATGGCCACCAAACTCTACCACTACCTTCTTAACCATAAAACCTGTGTCATCACTAATACCAACCTGCTTAAGTACATGCACTCTAAACCATACCAAAATTAGTATATGGATATGTGACACATGTTCCTAGCTAAATTTGACCTTGAATTCCTCTAGTAGAAGTTAATTAAAGGGTAGGTCATTATCAACCAATTGGTCAAATATCCTTTACCAAACAACCTATGACCTCTACTTACCTTTCCAAATAAGTCCATCACAACTCTTTTTCAAGAAGATGGCATAACCTACCAAATGACTAAATTATTTGATGGCTCAAAGTGCTAATAAGGAGGGGGTGTTGGAGTTATTTTCATTCCCCTTAATGGTGAATCCCTTCCTCTCTCCTTCAAACTTGATTTTAAATACACTAATAATATGGTTGAGTATAAAGCCCTAGTGATTGGTCTCCAAACTACTAAAACATTTGGAATTAATACAATCCATTTCTTTGGTGATTCCTAGCTTATGGTCAACTATGTCAATGGATCCTATCAATGTAACAATGATGTCTTGAAAAAATATAAACATATATTTGACAAGCTCTTAACATCATTTAAACATTACTTGGTCTAATTTTTTTTTTGATCTACCAATAAATTCATAGATATGATGGTGTGTCTTAATTACTAGATCCCTTCTCAACCTTCCAATTCCAAAATCCTTTTCACCATTCATCATTTTAACACTCCCTCTTATAACTAATCTAATCTCCCTACCATTTTTATTGTAGAGTAATCCTCACCTAACATTTAGTATGACCAAACTCTGAACTATCTTAACATAAGCATCATTCCTCCCAACCTATCTAGGAATGCCTAAAGAGCCTTTATTCAAAGTACCTCTCATTACACCATCCTAAGGGGAATCCTTTATAAATTTGGTTTTGATGGTCTCCTTCTTTATTGCCTATTTATTCATGAAGCTTCCCATGCCATCAAGGAAATACATGATGGGATCTGTGGGGGACACTTTAGTGGCCTAATGGTCATTGAACGTATCCTTCACCTTGGATATTATTGGCCCACCCTCAACAAATACTATTGTGATTATGTAAAAATGTGTGTAAAATGTCAATAATATGCTAATTTACATCACATGCTAGACAATAGCCTCCAGGATATAAGGACTTCTAGAATTTCTCTCAATGGGGGATCAATCTCATTGGGGAAATTAACCCCCCATTATTCACAATAGCATAACTCCATCACCATAGCCATCAAATATTTCACTAAGTAGGTAGAATCTATCCCTTTTATCTTGAACAAAGTGGAGAAGATTATCAACTCTATCAACCATCATATCATATGTCACTTTGGTGTTCCTCATAAGACATCATTGATAATGGTAAATATTTCAAAAACAAGTAGGTCTAAGGGCTATGTGATGAATTTGGCATTGAGATAAGATTTTCTTCACCTTACCGTCCACAAGAAAATGGATAGGCAAAAGCCTCTAACAAAATTCTCACTAAAGCCATTAGTACTTCAGGTTGAGATTGGCACTTTCACATCTCATTCAATTTATGGGTCTATCTTACTAGGATTTAAACCTCTATAAGTGCTACCCCTTTCTATTTAGTTTTCATAATAGAGGAAATTTTACCTCTTGAAGTCCAAATCCCCTCTCTTCACATATCTCTACAAGAGTTTATTTTAGGAAGATTTTCATCAGTACCATTTAGCTCAACTTTAGCTACTTGATCATCATTTAGTATCCCTCACCCACCTCCACATATATCAAGAGAATATCAACATGATTATAACAAGAACCTCAAATAATGGGAATTCAATATTGAAGACCTCATCCTAAAGGAAAACCAACATGTGACTAACATGAAAAAGAGTAAATGAATCAAGTTTGCTTTCAATTGGATTAGACCCTACATCATTACCCATAAGTATGGATCAGGAGCTTATCATTTATCCTCTCCTAAAGGAAAACTAGAACCTAATCCCCTTAATGATTTGCATCTGCATCCATTTTTCTTTTAAAGAAGGATCAAGCTCACTCCTTTTATCAAACTTAAGCTCATCCCTTGGTTTCAATATTTTAACCTTCACCCATCTTTCTCCTCTCCTTTTTAGGATAATTGATTACAACATAGAACCATGTGATTAACCATCACATTCATAGCCTAATCCTAAATGTGGGTACCCTAGCTCTACCCATAGCATGGTACTCATGGATACTTTTCATCTCTAACAAGATGGAATCCCATGGTCATTATCCATCAAAACCACACCCTTTCACATATCATTAACCTTCTTGTGTTAAAGTTTTCCCTCATAAAGGTAAACCTTTGAACCTAATTAGAATTTTCTATGTCTAAAAACATTGCATCTATAAACCATTTAGATACCAAAATACTACTTGGGTCACTATCTTAAGCATTGAAGAATATTCTCTCAAAGGATAACTACCCAAAAATAAAATAAAGATTGTCAAATGTAGGGTAGATTTCTCCCTTGAAGGATAGATATCAATAATATTAAACAAATCCAATAAACTTAGACCACTCACTTAAAGGATGGCTAAGTTAACTTTGTCGAAAGCAGAGTATTTTTTTGGAAGCTTCCTGCATGGATCAGCTTCCCATATATAGTAATAAAGCAAAAGGCCCACTATCACAACAAATTTTAAAGCCACAATCGGCTCTCAATCATCATAATAAGTTGTAAGCCACAATAAATTTTCACATATAGACTTCCTGAATTGATCAATCTACATCTAACATACAACATCGACATGTGTTTTACCATTCTCAGGTCACACATAAAAGGGGAAAACTAATTCACATGAGGTTATCATGCATATCACCCATTACCCTCCACACCACCTATCACTCATATTCTCTTTAAACTATATGTAAATCAAGGGATTTAGATATTACTTGACACCCTATGACCAAGAAACTTATCTTATCAACTAATAACTTTTCATTCACAATGTTTGAAGGGATTATATTCATTAATCCAATCTAAATTTGGGTCTATTTTCAGTCCTTGTCAAAAATAAAGCATCATGATCTATTCTTATCTTACTATGCTTCGTTAATGTTTTCATCATGACTTTTACCATCCAATGTTATAACAACAATAATCATTCTTTTTACATTAAGTGAGAATATAACAAATGTGAACTATGAATTTGACTAATAAGAGGAGATTAGTATGGTGTTAGTGAATAAAACCAAATCAAAAACATACTAAGCTAACATCTTCATGCCTAGTTACAAGGGTGAGCTTAGTAACAAAAAACAAATGACAAACACAACTAAAAAGTAAGGAAAAAAATAATTCCTTCACTTTCCTTGGATGACATAAATGCCTTTGTATTATTGTCTTACTTGAATTTTGTGCTCATGAATTCCTTAGTAATGAAAGCTTGACTACCTCCATCTCTCCTTGGCACCTTTGGCTTAGGGCTTGGATTTGAATCAATTTGGCATGGTAACACTAATTTCATGAAGCTTTGTATGAATTATCAATTATAAATTTGTATAATATATGTTTGAAGATATTTGAGCATAATAAATTTGCACCAAAATATCTTAGAAATGATGTTCATGGCCTCTTTATTTAGAGATTTTTGAAAATGACTAGAATCAACCTGAACCATCCATCTCAAGATTGAGCTATGTGTTTAAGGATTAATCCAATTTTGAAATTAAAATTGATAAATAGGCTCATCAATATTTGGTATAGAGGATAAGTTAAGAGTTATGGAGGGCTTTGATGAGGCATGGGTGGCATGAATCATGATATTTATGGCATTTATGGCCTAGGGATGTCTTCCCAAGAAATGAGGTCACTTGATGATGAAGATATTCAATATTCATTTCCAAAATCAAGTATTCAACAATTTTTCATGAAATTATTAATTAGGCTCTAACTTGTATTAATTATCTCTAAGCATAATTAAGCACTTTATGGACAAATGACTCAAATTGATCAGAATACCTCGTTATTGGTCCAAATTTTGATTAGATTGGAATTGGAAGTCAATGTTAGATGTGTTGGATCCATTATCCCATTTAGGATGTTATTAATATAAAATAATAAAGGCACACATCTTGTGAAAGATATTTGAAAGAAAAGAGCAATCCAAATCACCCAGGTGCAAAATTGGCATTTTGTCTCAAAATGATCTAATCAAAGTTAGTTGGCCCATAAATTACATTGCCTCATTTAAAGATACTCTAGCCAAAATTGGAACTTGAATATGTTAATTTCACATCATTTAGAGTGTTTTTATGTTTTTAGGCTAAATTATGTGTTTTAGGTGGAAATTGGCCAAAAACTTAATTGGAAGTCATTGATAGCCAGATTTAGGTGTCTATAGTTTGCCCCTATTTGGGAAGATGTTGCAAACTATAAACAAAGCAATGTCCTCTCAAATAATGAGAGATGGCTTGTATGCTAAAAGTAAGATGATGGTTGAAGAAAAAATCTCCAAATGGTGTTTGGGAATCTTATGATGATGCCCCCTCGAGGGACTGGCCATCACATATGTGGATGGATGGTCCCTCAAAAAGAAACAAGAAGAAAGGTGGAATTAACCCATGGTTGAGATTAATCCAAATAATAAAATACTTACATGCATTGATGTAAAAAGGATGCTAATTTTCCCAAAGGTAGTTATAATCAGGAGTAAAAGTCAAAATAATGATTTGCCCATAGGTGGTTATAATCATTAAGTAGACCTATATTGGCTTAAATTGATGGTGTCCCAGTTAGGGATGATTATCAAGCATAACTCAAGGATATAACTTGAAATATAGATTAAAGATGAATGGGTACAAAGTTATGAAAGATATGAATAGAATAATAATATTGATTAATGTGAATGATTTAATTATACCTACCAATGAGAAGATGCACATCCTTATTAGAAATGATACAACTAGAATGGGTAATGGGTTGATTTGATCAAGATGGGTGAAAGGCTTTTCCAAGGTACCAAGGAGAAACTTATGTCACTCCATTGATTTTAGACCTTCTTGAAGTTGATTTTTATTATAACATCTGATGGTAGGCATCATGATAGAACACGATGAAGACTTGGCCAAAATATACATAAGGACTAACTCTTATTATCTAATAAACACTCAAAAACCAAACACTAATGATATAAATCATGAATATAATGTTAACATATGAATATGGATGGACTCAATAATAATGTTTTCAAGGAATCACCCAATGAACACATATAAACTAAGTCAAGGAAATAGTGATGAAAGCAAACAAATAGGCAAGTGAACAAACAAACAAACAAAAATAAAAACAAACAAACAAATAAACTACAATAAATAAATAAACAAAAATCTTGAAAACAAAAGTAAAGGAAAGCATCTTAACAATGAGAATGCCCTAGTAAAGTGGATCAAGGATAACTAACTAGGCCTAGATAGGATAAATATTTTAGATTTTGAAATATTTTGAATGTTTTTGGCATTTTAAGGTATCTTAAAACATTAGAGAATGACAAGATACCTAATCAATAAATGGTGAGAGCATTTGGCTTAGGTTTGTCACAAAATGGTGAGAGCGTATGGAAAGGGGGACTGTGATGACCTCAACATGAATTGAGCATGATCCACATAGTCCTAAAATGACCTCAAGTCATAGTAATTCCATCCACACAAAAGGTAGGGAAAAACCAACTAGGTCCCAAAAAGTTCTCAAATCTAACAAATGGCCAATTAAATGAAAATATTAATGGCAAGTTGATGCGGCAATGCATAATAAACAAGTGTTACCCCTAGTTTGCCCATAGGTGGTTATAACTAGGATATGATAGAATAGGTTAATGATACTAATTTTCCCATAGGTGGTTATAATTAGTAGCAATACTAGTGAGACACTAATTTTCCCATAGGTGGTTATAATCAAGCTCACATAAATAAACATGGATATAGGATGAAAGATATCTTATCAGATCAACTATCACATTACTTTTATAGACTGTCATTATAAACATAGATTTGATTTAGTGTTGAAAGTTGATCAAAATCCCCCAAAAAAATTTATGGGAAGAATTAAAGTAACCAAGATCAAAACAGGATTGGGTAGGATGAGTAAAAATAGGCTTTAGTTTAGATAAGAATGGAATAATAGGATGACATCATCTTGTTCTAAGATAATGATGGTTTGATAAAATGGTAAAATGGTAAGAGGGTGGCCTCCAAATGGTAAGGTAAGGTAAATTAAAGGGATATGCAACAATGGTAAAAGGATATGTAACAATGGCAATGGCATGGTAATGTGAAATGGTATGGTACATGTTTTTGGCCTAGGTATGGTTTTTGATTCTATTGTTCCTGTAGCTAGGGAGATGCATGTCATAATAAGTAAAAGATACAAATAGAATAATAAATAATGTTAATTAATATCCCACACCTTGTCTAAATAGTTGCTTTATCAAAAATGGCCTATAGATTTGGTTGTCAAGAATTCTTTTGTGATCTTCATTGGTCATTAATTTTGATTTCTTTAAACATCAAGATAAGGTATCTTTATAGCCTCTACAAAGGAAAGTGTAGCCATAGATGGTAAACAAGGAAAAATAATGGATGGTAGATTTAATTTTGAAATAAAATGGTTGATGATAATGGAATGTGGAATGGTAGGGAAACAAATTAAGATCAAGACTTTTAGTCACACATAATGTTGATAATGCTAGATTCGACATAACTTTGGTTGTAGTGGGGATGAAGACTTATTCTCTTGATAAGACCATAATTTTTTTTGTTTTTTGGGCCTAAGAGTATCTACCATTTGATTAGGTTATATATTTAAAGCTATTCTGATTTGATCTTTGGTATTATCTTCATCAAGCATTAAAGAACTTTTATGCTCAGCTATTAGTGCCTCAAAGATTTTTTCACCAATGAAGTTGTTTGATTTTCCTATAGCACCTTTAAGAAGGTTTCACTAATAAATATTGGATTTTGACTTTGATTTTCTTCTAGCACTTCTAAAAAAATTTCATTAGAAGATACTGAGTTAGAACTTTGATTGTACCTTAGCACCTCTAAAAAAGTTTCACTAGGAGAGTGTTCTTATGCTACATGTATTTGGTCTTGGCCTCCTTGATCTTCTTCAACTGCTATGTCACCATGGATATAGTTCAAATAAGTGTAATTATGTCTATCCCAATCAACACTTGTGGGAGATGGAATGTTAATGATATGGTTATTTTAGTTGATAGTAATGGCATGTGGAATGGTAATGGAATGGGTGTTGGCATCATAATCCTTGTAGAATATATTAGGATAACTTGTGTTGAAGTTGAAGTAATCATCCTAAAAAACTATAGAAGGATCAAAAATATATTCAAATTGATCTATTTTATATGCATAACCAATGTTGTAACGACTACAAACATATTTTTATTTTGAATCTGATTCTAACTCAAGGGAATCTGAATCTGATGTTGAGACTAATGTTGATTCAAATTTTGATGGTAAATTTGATGTTGATTTAAGAATAGAACCTAAATATAACTCTAATTTTTCATCTATTAGGTACTCTATTACAATGATCTCTTGTTGAATATTTGGTTTTAGACAAGCAACAGCTTGTGATGGCATGATGGGCTCCACAAAAACTATTTTTTCAATGTGAGACTCCTCTAAGATGGGAAAAAGGTCAAGAGACAACTTTCAGAGATTGGCTTGTCAATAGGATGCTCTTGAAAAATAGGCACATGGTCAAGGTAATGATTTTCCTAATGGCCATTATAATCATTAAGAAATGACTTGATAAATATTGGCTCGTTAGTGTGAGACTCCTTGATAACTAGTATAGGATCAATAGGTGATTCATCCAAGTTGACTTATCACAAATGGTTGATTTAATAGAAACATCTCAAATTGGTTGGTTATATTGGCCTTGTTTTCAATCAATTGGAAAATACCAATTTTGAACAAAGCTTGGTCTTTAAAGGATTAGATCGGTTGAGGTTTGGATGGGATTGGTTATAGATGAGGAATGGCTTACGGTTGGATAATGGTAGAGCATTGGGGAACATGTTTGCTCACATGAGTTAAAGGATAAAGTCCTGAAATGATGAAGGGGCATTATGGAACCTGATTGATCACATAAGCCAAAGCATCCAAGTCTTCTTCATAAACCATATCATCCCAATTGTAAGATGGCTCATAAGTTGGTTCTTGATTGTGTTCCATGTATTTATTATTGTAAAGAGGGTATGGATCTATATCCCAAACAACATTATCTATAGTTAGATCTTCAATGTCCTCCTCACAAGCATCTTCATGCCAATCAAGGTCTCAATTTGGATTTTGTGGATTTTGACTATGTTCCCCATATGGAGTATTATAGGGAGAATAATAAAAATCCTTAGAAAATATTTCTCTATAGGGGTTCATATTGGGATTTTGTGTGGCCACTCTATCATAAGTTGGATTGTACTTGACTCAACCATAAGTGTAGCTAGACATATCTACATAAATATGAAAGCTTTGAAACAAAAAGTCTTAGATTTCTACAAACTCTAAGAAATTATGTTAAAAGGACAAATGGTTCAAGCTTGGTCTAACTTGGTCAAAAGATAGAGTTGTATCTCCAATATAGTATGAAAGTGGAGTTGTATCTCCAAATGATTTGTGTTAATACTTAGCAAAAAATAACCTAACATAAAATTTCTAATGTCAAATTTCATTTGCATAAAAGGTCAAGCATCTAAATAAAAATTAATATGTTAAAGTTCTAGGTAAAATTTTTCCAAAGAAGGTCTAAACTAGGAAAGGGAAAAGTTGATTTTACTAGGTCTTTTGTCCAAATGTGGACTCAAAATATAGGCTCAAAAAAATAGATATGTGCTAATACTTTTGGCCAAGTGACGTCAAAATCTAAATTTAAATAAAGGTATGATTTGATTTGATTTAATCCAAGAAGTTTGGAAATAACTTTAACAAAGACTCAGCACACAGAATCAAACATAAACATGATCAGTTGGCATAAGGCATGAGGTAAAAATATTTAATAAAAAGGTTTTGTTCTCCCAAATAAAGGTACAAACAATGATAAGGATAGGTACTAAATAAACAAACCTTCAATAGTTTTCAAATTTGGGTAATCAATTAACTAAAGTTATGCAACCCAAAAGAGAGATCTATGTATCAACCCCATGAATTAAGGCCTAAAAAAATCAATCAATGTTTGAATCCAAATTTTTCAAGGTTAATTGAAAACTTAATGGTGAAAACTAAGATTTGACCAAACAAGCTAGACAAGATTGGATAGCATGACAACACAAGACAAAGGTCCAAATGGTATACATGACATGATTTGAAAAAAATAGTTTTTGATACAAGGTAAACTTGTCTTGAAATAAACTAAGTAGCCTAACAGCATAAGCATACTTAAATAATGTGGTCAGTGTTATGTTTTAAAGACTAAAAAGACTCAAAATGTTTGACATGATTTTGGCAGCATAATGCTACCCTCTACAACTAAAATGACATACACACAAACAAGTTTAGGAAAAATTTCAAGGCACAAGTGTGGTTTAAAATGGCCAACATAATTCCTCTTTAGAAAAAAGAGTGATGTATAGATAAATTGGTTTTGACATGGCTTTATGAACAAACAAACAAGTTTTAGTCTCTAAACATACCAAGCAAAAATGACCAAAATACACTTAGTATAATTATCCAAATCCTAGCAAGGATATAGCAATATGGGGTTGACTAAACTAGAAATATTTTGAACATTTATAAGGGAATCAATTACATAATGACTTTCACATTAAATGATGAAAAATATAAGCACAAAAATTGGGTTACCATGGCATTAGCTAGTTTTAAAATGGTCTAATCCTTTTTACAACCACTACATTCAATTGTTTGTTCAATGTAGTGCAATGTTGAAATACAGATATGTCCCATGTGTAACTCAGAAGGAGTAAGTGAAGTTAATGTCGAGAGATGAAACCCTGGGTCAAAGCTACCCTAAAGAAATCATGAGAGGTAATTACATCCCCCTTGCAAGCCAAGTTTGCATGAAATAAAAGACTAATAAAAAGACTTTAGGGTTGTTTTTAAGGTCACCCAAACTTTGATGAGTTTTCGGGGAGAAATTTAGATGACATTATTTCGAAGCCTTGGATTAGGCATTTTGTAATAGGAATGGTGCTTTTGATTCCAAGGGTTCCCTAAAGGCGAAAAATGGAAGAGCATACATGTAACACCTCTCTCTTTGCTAAACAAATAACTATTGAAGACAAAAATGACAATTGTGTTCGATTTTAAGCTCAAATGAAAGATTTGGTGGTACTCATTTAACACCTTGGTCTTAAGATTGTGAACTTTGAAATCCTAACTTATGAAAACATTTACTTAAGCACCTAAATGTTTCATTAAGCACTAAATACAATATTCTTAATTCATTTTAAAATCATGTCAAATATGTTTTAACAATTTCTATGTCAATTGGTTATCTATCTACCCTTAAGGCATCACCCCAAAAGCAAATATGTTAGATTAGAAACATTTTAAATAGATTTTTAAAATTTTGTGAAAAATCTATGAAACTTGAAGCTAAAATAATTTCAAATTTTAAAAATTTAGGATAAAACACATGGTTTTAAAAATTTTAAAAAAATAAAAATGGAGTTTTTATGACCTCAAACCAAGCATTTTAAAATGGCCTATTAGTTCTCGGGTTTGTGTTTTTAATAAAAACATAATGACCAACATTAGTTCTATAATCGATGATGGTTACACTTACTAATCGACAATATTTATCTAACTGACAATGACTATACCAATATTGACCGATGATGGTTATGCCAATTGATGACTATTTTACTAATTAATGATGTTTATTGTGTAAACCTGTGACAAATAAAAATGGGGAAAAAAATTAGAAAATCAAATTTCAAGAGCTTTCATGATCCAAACAAAGATTTTAAAGTTGCATAATGATCTTCTTCATGTATGGGATGCATCTGTTCCTACTAGGTATGCCATTATGTGAACTAGGAATTTGACTAAGAAGAGGAGATTAATATGGTGTTAGTGAATGAAACTAAATCGAAAACACACTAAGCTAACATCTTCATGCCTAGTTACTAGGGTGAACTTAGTAACAAAAACAAATGACAAACATAACAAAAAAGTAAGGAAAAATAACAAGAACTCCTTCACCTTCCTTGGATTCTCCAAATGCCTTTGTAGCAGTGACTTGCTTGGCTTTATACTCATAAAGTCCTTGGCAATGAAAGCTTGGCTACCTCCATCTCTCTTTGGCACCTTTGGCTTGTCGCTTAGCTTGGCTTGGAATTAATTTGGCATGGTAACACTAATTTTAATAGCATTTAAATCAATTTTGCATTATAAATTTTCATAATAATTTATTTGAAGATATTTGAGCATAATAACTTTGCACCAAAATAGCATATAAATGATGTTCATGGCCTCTCTATTTATAGATTTTTTAAAATGAATAGAATCAACCTAAACCATCCATCTCAGGATTGAGATGTGTAGCTAAGTATTAATCCAATTTTAAAATTAAAATTGATTATAAGGCTTATCAATATTTGGGATAGAGGAGCAATTAAGAGACATGGAGGGCTTTGATGAGGCATGGGAGGCATGAATCTTGATATTTATGGCATTTATGGCCTAGGGATGTCTTCCCAAGAAATGAGGTCACCTGATGATGTAGATATTCAATTTCATTTTTAAGAACAAGTATTCAACAAGTTTCCATTGAATTCTTAATTAAGCTCTAACTTAGATTAATTAGCTCTAAGCATGATTAAGCACTTTGTGCACAAATGACTCAAATTGATCAAAATGCCTTGTTATTGGTCCATATTTTGACTAGATTGGAATTGGAATTCAATATCAGATGTGTTGGATCCATTATCCCATTTAGGTTGTTATCAACAACAAATAACATAGGTATGCATCTTATGTAAGATATTTGATAGGAAAGAGTAATCTAGATCACCCAAGTGTAAAATTAGCATTTTGACTCACAATGATATGATCAAAATTAGTTATCCCATAAATTAAATTGCCTCATTTAATGATACTCTAGCCAAAATTGGCATTTGAATATGTTAGTTTCACATCATTTAGCATGTTTTAGTGTTTTTAGACCAAATTGTGTGTTTTAGGTGGAAATTAGCCAAAATCCTGATTGGAGGTCATTGGTGGGCAGATTTAGGTGTCTACAACAACCATAACCATATCACTCATAACTATAAACATAGAATTCATAAGTATCCACACAACCTTAAGCATGATAACATTCAATCAATGACATCTAATGTATTTTGTACATGTTTATAGAAAGCTATGAAATATTTTATTTAGGGTGTGAGGAGTCACATGACACATACATAGTCATCAAATTACACACATTAGCTAAAGCATATGCATACATTATTTTCATACCTAAGCATTAGACCGATTATCTGGTGACTCTAGATTTTTGTTCAGCCATCCTTCTACTTTATTACCCCTTAAAGTAACATCTATAGTATTCCTTATCTCAACAATCACTAAAGGGTATACTATATTATCCTCTCCCATATTCATCCTGACAAGATGAGAATAATATTTTTCTCTAGGTATTTCACCCCACTCACCTATTGAAACCATTGAATCCCTCTACTCTAGTTGATCTACTCACATAGGTACTACTGATTGTTGCCTCAATTCATATCCCCTTAGACAATAAGGGTTCCCTATATAGATAGGTTGATGATCATGCTCTCTAGCCCTACATCTTACATAATAAAAATTCTTGACTTCTTCACTATTACAAAGGTAAGAGTTCAAGCTCAAGCTCAGGTCATGGGTGACTTTCTTGTTTTTGATCTAACAATACTTCCATTATCACCATTACATGTTTCAATATCTGATAGATCCACACATTCACCATATTAATTATTTTAGGATATGGGGGTTGTTGATTATCTCTACCACTGTTCCCATTATTTTCCATCTTCAACCTTATGTATTTCTTTGTACTCTTTATGACCTACAAAACCAAATAACTCAAGAATAGACATTCATCCTTATCATGATTATTTAAATAGAATACCTAACCATTCTTACTCATCGACATGATTCTCCATTCCACTAACTGGGAAGGTCATATGATGTCATTTATTCCCTTGAATATTCTTCCCACTTGAAATAGTCATGTCTACTTACCTTTTGTATGAACATGTCACCCTCAATCTGATTGCTCATCTCGATAAGACATTATGCACTGTCATGATATCTTTTTTTTGCCCTTATCATCTGATCCACATCTAATGTCTTTCCTTTCTTTGTCATCTTGTGATCCTTGTAGGCCTAGTGGTCATTTGCATCATTGTCACCTTTAGCCTAGTTGATGTAAATTGGTTTCCAACCATGGGCTATTGTAATGATCATGCCTTTATAACTACCACTTTTGTTGGTGGTGGTAACTCCCAGATGCTTGTCACTATAGAAAATCTTCCATTAGAGGTACGTCACCATGAATTCATGATAATACATTCACCTTTCTATCCCATCTACCCTCCTTTTACTACCAGCCCATTACCACAAGCTCTAAATGTCAGACCCAAACCGTTGGTAATGCTTGCTCAAATATGGTAGTATTTTCTTTTGTGCCAACTGAGCATTCATCTATGGCAAGGGAATGGTCACCTTCTCCTATTGTATAAAAAATATTTTGGACCACATAGATCCCTACTACTATGGCCTCTTCTAAGTATAACCCCAAGTCATCAATTCCAAGGAACTGGGACAGAATATGCAAACATGGTTGTCTTTCATCTAGCCTACCTATGCAGCTCTTAGGTTAGGTATGGTCCATCCTCTATCATTCACCACCCTACCAATTTTATACCTTATATAATCTACTTTACCATAGAATAAATTCTTTTTATGTCATCATCTTACTACTACCCTTAAAAATAAGCTCATAGTGGTGATGAACCTTTGCCAAAGTGACTATGTAGATCTAGATAGACACCCACCTCCTAAATCTTAGTTTGTAA